>OZ025299.1:40407243-40418243 GCA_964019185.1 Maratus speculifer | reverse complement strand
AATATTTCATTTTGTTTTTAAATTTTGAAAACTTTTTTATAAAGTTATTTTAATAAAACAAGAAAGTATATTAATTTATTGCTTTTATACATTTGCTACTTTTTGAAATGATTAATTAAGAACATAACGTAATGTCGGTAGTCATATAATATATTAGAAGCAACATACACACATAAATCAGTAAATCAGTAACTCAGTTTTTAATAAATTGTATGTTTTTAAACTTAAAAATATTATAAAACTTTTGTTAAAACTTTTTTTTGTTAATTTTTTTGTAAAAACCTTTTTGTTTTTGTTAACTTTTTTTTGTTAAATTTTTTGTTAAAACTTTTTTTTTTTGTTAAAACTATTCTTTTGTTAAAACTTTTTTTTTTTTTTTTTTGTTAAAAATTTTTTTGTTAAAACTTTTTTTTGTTAACTTTATTTTTTGTTAAAACTTTTTTTGTAAACTTTTTTGTTAAAACTTTCTATGTATTTTTTTTTTTTTTTTTGTTAAAACTTTTTTCTTTTTTTTTTGTTAAACTTTTTCTTAAAACTTTTTATATTATTTTTTTTTTACTTTTTATATTAATTTTCTTTTTTGTTAAAACTTTATATATATATATTTTTGTTAAACTTTTTCTTAAAACTTTTTTTTGTTAAAACTTTTTATATTATTTTTTTTTACTTTTTATATTAATTTTCTTTTTTGTTAAAACTTTATATATATATTTTTTTGTTAAAACTTTTTTGCTGTTGTTGTTAATTTTTTTAAATTAGATTTTGTAATTTTTTCTACTAATAAATTTTATTGTTTTATGAATATGCATGTAGAGACTTATACATGTATATAAACATGTCAACACTTAAAGATTAGTAGTAAAGATTGAGTTCTGCGATAAGAAGGAAGATGAGTCTGATCAATTAAGCATTGCTCTCAATTGCTCATTGCTCATCACGCATCACGCCTGTGGCCGCAGAACTCTCCTTTATCTACTACTTGCGTTCGTACGATAACGAAGTTTTAAAAATATTCAGATCTTGCTCATATAGTAGAGCGTACTTAGGATACAGTATAGTAGTCGAAATCTTTGTGTATCTGTAAATATGCAGAAAGTAGTTGAATATAATTAAAACACGCCCCAAACAGTGTTTTCCCGTATAGCATTATGTAGTGGAATACTTTTGTGTGGCCCTGTAATTTAATAATAAAAATTCTTTGCATCACAGATTGTACAGAATGCATATTTTAGTATATATTTCATAGATTCATGCCAATTCTATTATGTTCGAATGAGTGTAACATCATAAAAATGCATTTGAAACTTTTTTCCCATTGACCGTAATGTTATGGAATACCTTTGATTGTCCCTGTAAATGATCTATGCATCCGACTTTCATAACATTTGAAATGACTCAATAAAATTACGTAATAATTATATGTTTTAAATTTCAAACGATTAAAATGCATTTGAAATTTTTTCCCTCATTGACCGTAATGTAACGGAATCCTTTTGATTGTCCCTGTAATTGATCTATCCATCCGATTTTCATAAAATTTGAAATGACTCGACAAAATTATGTTATAATTATGTATTTTAAATTTCGAACGATTCTGTTGGGTAGTTTTTGTGTTGTTATATGCGGACAGACAGACGGACGGACTGAGCGACAACAATAGGTGCTACTACGTATTTACATAATTACGAACGCACCTAAAAATGGGCGATTTTACAGAAGTACTACTGGTAATCTGGACGCCAGTATAATTTACTGCTTTTTAACAGAAAAATTTCCGTAAATTCCAAAATTTTACGTTTTTTCCTGGAATGTACGGGAATTTTTCCGTTAAAAATAGTAAATTGTACTGGCGTCTAGATTACCAGTAATATTTCCTTAAAATTGTCCGTTTTTTTACAGCGCAGTTAGTGTACAACTATTAATCTTCCTCTATATGCTTTTTTAGTTCCAAAACATGGTCGTGTGTGCATAAAATTCCGACTGGATTACATCTATATGGTGAGTTCAGCAGCAGTAAAGGTAGGAGAATTATTTATTATTTAGTTTTAACGCAATGAGGAGTGGTCAAAGACTATTCACGACCTTGATTTTTATTAGGAAGTTATTTATAAATCCACATACGTGCAATGTAGCAACTAATTTGGGATAAAATTTTCGACCTAAATGTAGCAACTAATTAGGGATGGAAGGAGTATTATTTTAAAAGATTCCAGCTCTATAATCTTTCTAGTACAAAAAACATTTAGCTCCAAAATTTTTTAGCTTTATTTTTAGGGCAGTAATTGAAAAAAAAAAAAAAATGAACCACTTTATGCTAGATGTGCCCTTAAATTTTCACTTTCATTTTGGAAATGTTAAGGAAGAAACAGATGTACAGATACATTATTTCTCAATGTCTGTGTAAAATGCCACACTGTAAAAAAAATTCCTCAAATTGACAGGAAAAAACTGTCAATTTTGGCGCTAGTTTAAAACCGTATAATTTACAGAAAAAATCTGTAATTTTGGACAAAAACATTTTTTTTGTTAAAAATACAGATATTTTCTGTAAAAATTACAGAATCTGTTCTTTTTATCAAAAAAAAACTGTTTTTCTGTAAAACAGTTTTATTCTGTAAAAATTACAATTTTTAATGCAAAAAATTACAGATTTTTTTCTACAGTACAGGAAATGCAGATTTTTTTTATCATACATTTCATTATATACATCGTCAAAAACTAACAACTGCATCCTAAAAAGGTATCTATATTTGTCAAGAGTAAATCCAATAGAAATAATATGAGTCACCTATGGGAACATTCCTGCAATAATAAATGTATATATATGTATGTATATATATATATATATATATATATATATATATATATATATATAACTATTAATTGTAAAACAATATATAAACCAGTGAATTTAATACAAAATAATCGGATTGAATAGGATGAAAAAAAATTGAATTGAATACAATTGAAACTTATTGCAGAACCAAAGCAGAATGTTAAGGTGGACAAATACAAATAAAGTGTGGGGTTTAATATTCGTATTAGTCATGAAAAAGCAAAGAATACAAATTTGGGACTACCAACACACATAAAACCAAACAAAATAGAGAAAAACATTAAAAATCTATCATAACATTATTAAAGAAAAGGAAAAAGCATACCAGACACTATAGTTACACCGAAAATGATGGAACAAAAAATGAATTAATTTATTAATACTAATCTAAACTCAATATCTTGATATAAGATAAAAGAAGGATCAAATTAGTTAAATGATATATGCATTATATACACGTAGAAATAATATTTTACACTCTAAATAAAAACGAGTGAATAGTCACTCCAGAATAGTGAATACTCACTCTATCGCAGACTCAAAATATGCCGAACCTCTTTAGAGTGACTATTCACTTTGGGCAAAAGTGGAATCATTGACTCTTTGAAAGAGTGAATACTCACTCCTAGGAAGTGAATATTCACTCTACACAGGGGTCAATAATCACTATTTCTGAGGAGTGACTATTCACTTTTGCTAAAGGAGTGCGTTTTTTCACTCCTAGTAGGAGTGAGTAGTAGCTTTTTCATAGAAGTAAATGCTCTTTTTTTTTTTTTCGATGAATTTCCTTTTTTATTACTATTATGGGCATTTTAAAAGAATCGTGTCTTTTAGAACATACAATGAAAATAAATACAAACGTGGAAAAGATTGGAATAAAATACTTTATTGACAATATTTATTTAATTCAAAGTATGTAACATTAATTGAACTTTTTAAGGGAAAACGTAATTAAAGTTACACATGAATTAGATTATTGACAGAAATAAACTATTTTATTCCAATCTTTCTCCTTGTGTTTGCTTTCATTGGTAGTCCCATAAATATATGATACTTTTAAAATGCCCATAAGCACAAGTTATTAAACAGTTTTAAAATATTAAACATACATTTTTTTTCAGATATACCCATTAAGTTTTACATATTATTTAAATAAATTCATAATGCACGTTATCTATGTTTTTTTTATGTGTAATTAAAATCTTATTTCTGAAAAATATATATTAATACAAGTCGTATTTATAAAATGACATGGTAAGTCATATTTAATTTCAATTTTTTATTCCCGTATATAGAGTAGATGTGCATGTAGTACCTGCCGGCGAAGACACTCACGAGCTAATTCTAATCCTATGGGGAGAGATTTTTCTAATATCTCGTTTGCATTTTGACATTTTATTTGTTTATTTATTTTACATTGAATAGCTGAAGTTCGTCTCTATATCGCATCTTTTTTTACTTTTTCGATTTCGGTCGCAGATATTTTTATAAAGTTTCTTTTACCTTTCAAAACCGGTACCAAAAATGAAAGTGTTATTTAAAAAAAATATCTGCAGACAAAATTGAAAAAGTAAAAATAAACAAATATTTAAGAGAAAATGTGTTTTTGACGACTTCTGTAACTTAAGTGTTTTTATTTAAATGGTGAACGATTAAGCCCTATAAGCCCTTCTTTGACTGTGCCCTTAAACATTTTTTTCGGCTTCATGAGCGGTTTGATTGCCAGATTATAAAATAGGCAAAACATCGTTAGATTCATTTTTAAAAAATAATAATAAAATGAAGAAGATATTGAAATTTTATAAATCACATTAATATAACTTAAAAACAATTATTTATAAAAATTTTGGTGTCATTACATTTTGGTAAGTGCAATTTAAAAATTAAAATTGATTACTCAAGTTTTTAATTAAATCAAAATATTTTATGCTCTATAAACATTACAATAATTGCTTTTTTAACAGTGCCTATATGAGGTGTACGTTACTGGAAAATCACTACTTAAGTATTCCAGTAATGGACACTCCTCTCAAAACCTTAAAAATTAATGAAATTTTATAAACGACATTAAATACATAAAATTCAAAGCTTTCTTCAACTACAAAAACAAAAAATTGCAAATTTTGCAATAAAATAAGGAATACATAAATTTATTAAATGAAGCCAGCTCTTAGTATGATTTTCAATGAAAACACGATTTTCAAGGAAAAACAGTGAAACTTAAAAACATTATTTTGTGCTTCCTGATTGGTTTAATTAAGAGTGTCAACAAAAGTGCTAAATTATAAAATATGCAAGGGCGAGTTACGAAAAATAAATAAATAAATAAATAAATAAATAAATAAATAAAAGCTAAATTTTTATTAGTTATTTATTTTATTATTATTATTTTTTTTTTATAAACCAAAAACATTCAGGTGTGTACATTACTGTTACATCTACCCTATAGTATTCTATAAATGTGAGTTAAAGTTTTATAAAAGTATACTCATGTACGAAAAAGAAAAATAAAGAAAATATAAAATACAAGAAATGACTACATATGTATTATTCTTACTATTGGAAAAACAATTTTAATGAGTTATTTATCTCTAATAAATAAATTTCATCTAATATAAGTCATTCTGCAAACTTTTAAAATTACTAAAGGTCATTCATTTATAAACATCAAGGATAAAACACAAATCTTTGCGTCAGCGATTTTTTTTCCTCCACGCACATAAAGATAGCAGAAGCAAACAGCTTCCTGTTAAAGTAAAGCTTTAACTCAACATTCTAAAGTTACATTCGGGAAATAAAAAGTTGAAATTAAAATTGACTTACCGGTTTTTTATTTTAAATATTATCCGTTGTTTGATGAATAATAATCCTTTGTTTGATAAATAAGATATGTGCAGTGCAACATCTTCGTCACTGAGTATTAATGGAGTATTATTGCTTTTTACTGAATTATTTGTTCTCCATTTTGACTCCAGATCAAGAAACTTAATCTATGTGGATTATTTTGAATCATACGATATCGGAGTATATCCAAGATCGAAATTTAAACTACTTTTCAGTATTAATAATACAAATTAAAGATCCACATTTGCAGACCGAGGAAACGAAAGTGAGACACATAACGGACACGATAAAATGGCGGAAACATTTTTATCATCACAACTGAGAAGACGATTTCTGATTGGCTGATGCGTAATACATATCTAAGTCACTTTTTAAGAGTGACCGTTGACTCTATCGAAGGAATGACACTCATTTTTGAAAACGAGTGCGTTTTAATAGCAAATAAGCGTAATTTTATAGGTTATATTATAAAATGTAATTTTTGAAAAGTAAGAATTGACATATTTTGGTACTTTTCATTGTTTTACTCCATATATTGGTTCAAAGTTGAGCGGGGATTTTTTTCAAGTGTATAATGCCGGGCTTTCACTCTCGTTAACGGAGTGAGATTTTTCACTCTCGACCATGGAGTGAGATATTTCACTCTCGACAACGGAGTGAGATATTTCACTCCTTTTTAGGGAGTCGGAAATTTCACTCTTTAAAGAGTGTATTTTTATAAATTTCACTCTAAAAAGAGTGAAAATGCAAATCACTCCTACAAAAAGTGAGCTTTTCACTCCTCCCAGTTTTAGAGTGTAGGTATTGTCAAAATTGTTAAAAGTTAGATTCAAATTAATCTTTAAATTATTTATTAAATATATTAATAGATTCAATTAATATAACTGTACAATTATTCATACATGTGTGTTAATTGAACATACAGCATAAAATGTATTGCAATTTAGCAGATGCCGCTTCCTTCTCACTTTATTTTTAAATTAACCATTTATATGTACATATGTATAATAATTTTCAAAGAAAATTATCTAATATGCGATAGTTAAAGTCTAACTTGATATATTTAATTTTAATAAATGAGCCTTTTGATGTTAAATACCGTTCACGATATGTTTCTTGGATACATATATTTACATTATTTTCAAACTATTTCAAAGAAACTACGAATATTAGAAATATCATAAATATATTATTTATCTCGAGAAACAATTGGAATTAAGGCATATATTATATTATAATATTCATAATTATTAAAATATTATTACCTAAAATACTGTTTTATTTATTTATTTATTATTATTATTATTTTAATTACTAAAATTTTTGTAGAGACATCTTTTCATCCTAATGATTTGCTCTTTGTGTACTGTTTAATTACCGAATCAATATAATATTTCCATATTCACCATTAAGCAGAACGCACAACCAAAAATCTTACCGTATTCTATATTGTACTGGCATTGCCTTAATTTAATTCTGTCTGAGATATTATGCATTAATTTTAAAAACATATATAAATTGTATGAAATTTAACATTATTTTTATATTGAAAATATCTAAGTTGTGACGAAGGTATGAACACCCAAACTTTTAACAATTTTATTTAATGTGTATTACGGTCAAAATTTCAACAAACATTCTATTATCTATTGAAGTAATTCTAAAAACATAAATCAAAGAGGAAAATTAAGCAAACATATTTTTATACTTCTAAATTAAAACATCTTAGCACAGCAGTTCCCAAACTTTCTTGGTACGCGAAATCTCAATGTGTGTAAGTAAATAGTCATTAAAAAAAATGCACAAACTAGAAAGATAGTTAAAAATACGTTTAATTATTATGAAAACATAAATTTAAAATCAATTAGATTTCTGGTATTGGTGTTTACCAATGTGGGAACATATATTTGAAGGACGTGAATTCTAATTTAAAGTTAAAATAATTGTTCAATAAATATATATAAATTGAGCCCTACCTTGCATGGCATTTCTTTGAAGGCTATTCTTCTTCTTCATTGGGAACACTTTGAATATTGCTGCAAGAATAATAAACTATTATTTCGTTAAATATGTTCTGTAGAGCAAATAATGTGGTGACTTCTAATTTGGAAAGACAGCCTTTTAATTTACATAAATTTTGTGAAAAACACAGCACATTATACGTTGATACAAAAACAAGAAGAAGAGTTTGAAATCTTATATTTTAAAGTTCTTTAAAAAAACAAGTTCGCAGTAAATGTGACGTCAGATGGAATGTTTTTTTAGGGAAATCATTTCCTTCTCTGCAAAATACTTTTGCAGTGCTGCCATCTCGTGTGACACTTTGGAAACAAATTCTCATGAAGAAAGACTTTTTTTCCAATATCCCCACTTTTGTTTTCAAAGTGCTAGCCTCAGTTGCAGCTGAGATCTCAAAGTTTCAAACTGAGGTTTCGCAAGGGGCTTTGCCATGATATCCGCAACCATTTGCTTTGAAGGACAATAGTGTAGACACATAGTTCCATTTTCTATCATAGTCTTTACATTGTAATACTTGACACTTACATGTTTGCTTCTGGATAGATGTTTTCCTTTTTTTGATATTTTAGTGCATGGAAGATTATCTTCATAGATTACAATCGGTAAGGTTTGTTGTAGGTCTAAATCTGTCAACAATGCGAGTAACCACTCCATTTCTTGACAGGTGTTTGAGACAGAAATGTATTCTGTCTCAGTAGAGGACAGTGCGACACTGGTCTGTTTTCTACTTGACCAAGTTAATAAGTTGTTGCCCAATTTGAAGATATTGCCGGTAGTTGACTTCCGGTCATTTTTATCTGATGCCCAATCAGCATCTTTGTCAATTATTAGTTTAAGATCTTTAGTTGTTTTTAAGTAGCGAATAACTTTTTCAACTGCTAACCAATCTACTTCTCTTGGTTTTTCATTTCTTCTACCTAATATGTTCACACAGGCTGATATGTCCGGCCTCGTAATGGTGGAAATATATAAGAGTGCCCCCACTGCATGTCGATAAAGGGTATTATTACTCATTAGTTTACTATCAGGATCCAAATTAAAATAATCCGTATTCATGGGAGTATAAGTTGGTTTAGAATTTACTAAGTGAAATTTCCAAACAATTTCGTTAATTTTATTTTCCTGATCTAACATTAGACTTCCATCTTCTGTGTGTTTGATTTTTATTCCCAAATAGTGCGATACCTTACCTAACGATTTTATTTCATATTCCTTTGATAACTCTTTGTATATCTCTTCCGTATCCCGTTTCTTTCCTGCTACTAAAAAGTCGTCGACATATACTATAATATAAGACATGTTTCTTTTTCTATTTCGTTTGAACAAGCATAAATCTGATGTACACTGATTAAATCCCATGTTTTTGAGTGTTTGACTAATTTTTAAGTGCCAGGCTCTAGCTGCCTGTTTTAGCCCGTAAATAGCTTTATTCAGTTTACACACATTTTCCTTTTGATCTTCTACTATGTATCCCTCGGGTTGTGTCATGAATACCTCTTCGTCTAAGTTTCCGTGCAAAAATGTTGTTTTTACATCTAAATGAATTATATTTAAATTTTTATATCAGCAGCATTTAGTAAACTTCATATTGTGGTGTGTGCCACGACAGGGGCAAAAGTTTCATCATAATCACACCCGAATTTTCGCGAATAACCCTTCGCAACGAGTCTCGCCTTGTAGCGTTCTATTTCTCCGCGTGCATTGCGTTTTGTTTTAAAAGTCCATTTACAACCTATGATATGTTTTCCCGGAGGTGGGTCGATTAATTCCCAAGTTTTATTTTCCGTAAGTTAATAGGTGGGGCTACTGGTGGCTAAAGCCATAAGTTAGGCCCCCCCACCTGGCTGAACCTGTTCCATAAGTTAATTGTTTTCCTCATCTGTTGTTGCTAGCCAATTATTTTTATTTTTTGGGTCTTTCATATTTTCTATATCTTCCCAAGTTTTGGGTTCCTCAACTTACACATGTTTGCGCTAATTCCATACCTATCGGGAAGTACTCCCCTGTTTGCTCTTCCCGATCTTCTAAGCTGTATTTGACTCTGATGTGGAATTGCGTCCGCGTCATGTTTATCACTACATAATTCAATTTGAACAACTTCGGTAGGGGTCGAAATGTTATTTTGGTCTTGTTTAGTGTCATTTTTCACGTTTTCTAAAAATTTTACTGATCTTGATATCATTACTCTATTATCCCCGATGTATATTCTATATCCCTTGCTCCTGTGGTCATATCCCAAGAAAATGCCTTCAATGGCTTTCTCATCGAATTTAGCCCTTTTAGATTTTTCTACATAGCGTATTCCTTGCAGCCAAATGTTTTTATGTATGAGAAATTTGGTTTACGATTACTCCAAAGTTCAAATGGGGTTATATTGTTGTTTGCTTTAGTTGGCAGCCTATTTCTTAAATAAGTGGCAGTGAAAATTGCTTCACCCCAAAATTGTCTTGGTAGATTTGCGTCTGACAGCATTGTGCGTGCCATTTCTACAAGGGTGCGGTTTTTTTCTCTGAGCAACACCATTTTGAGGTGAGCAAAATGGTACACTTAATTGGCGTTCAATACCGTTAAGGGTTAAATAATCTTCAAAATTTTCCCCAAGATATTCCCCTGCATTATCCGATCTAAAGGCTTTTATTTGTTTACCAAATTTATTTTTTACTAGTGCAGAGAAATCCTTAAATTTTTCTAGGGCTTCCGATTTGTGTGAAAGTAAATAAACCATAGTAAACCTGCTATAATCATCAATGAACGTAATAAAGTACCTTTTACCTGTGAATGTCTCCGTCTTCATGAAACCGCAAATGTCGCTGCGGATTAGCGAAAGGACTTCCTTAGATCTATTTGATGCTACCTTAGGATAAGGAAATTGTGACATTTTCCCTTCGATACATTTAGTGCATATATTATCATGTTTACAGTCACTTAAGGTTATACCGTCCGCTTACTTATGGTTCACAAGATATCTGATCGATTCAAAGTCCTAGGCGTTTATGCCAAATTGTAATACAATTTGGATTATCGCAAAACATTTATGTTTTGACAGCGTATCCGTACTCATCTTTAGGACAAATTTCATATAGATTATTATTTAACTCCGTTGTTAAAACTATGTTATTGTCTTTAACAAAGTTACAAGAATCTTTTTCAAAAATGACTTTAAAGTCATTTTCTGTTGCTCTCTTTACCGATAATAAATTACTTTGTAATTCAGGACAGTAAAGAACATCTTTAAGTATAATTTGATGCGGTGAATTTGTAGAAAGTTTAATATCACCCATACCATGTGAATCTAGTTTAT